>JAVSCE010007663.1:0-45089 GCA_032199065.1 Smutsia gigantea | reverse complement strand
ACAATTTTCAAGACACCTCAACTTTCATTATCTTACTTGTATCCTTACAGCACCTTTATGAGGTAAGTTTTGTTATCCTCATATAAAGACTGAGCTTAGAAAGGTCAATTAGCTTCCTAAAAGTATAATATTCTTTCTACAACATTATGTTGTCTCTCAGCCAGAAGCAAACACACAGACAACAGCAAACTCTTGAGGTTCACATTAAAAGTATGCACAAATAATAAAAGGTTAAATATTTTTAAACAAATAAAAGCGAATATATTCATTGCATAAGTACTAGCCCTTGGAAACAGTAAACTTGAAAGACTGTAACTGCATTTGTAATAATGCTACCATTGTTGGATACATTCTAAAACTCATTTGAAACAGCTTTCTGTGTTTTTTAGAACTTTCTCAACAATGGCAAAGATTTAACCCTTTAGAATAGCTTTGCTGTTGGAAGCAACCAGAAGAAAAAGCAATATCACTGAGAAAATCTTCCCCCTCCCAGCATGACTATTTTGAAAGAAAATCTCATTTGAGTGTAAACATTCTGGCATATTTGATAAAACTCATCTTATAATTAAAATTTTAAATAACAACTCCAACTGTCAACACATCCTTCATAAAATATGTATGCAATTAATTTCTTCTTCAGGATTGTCCTAGATGATAAATTTAACTCCCCAGTAATATAAAATAATTAGCTTTATAAAATACAACATGCTCCCCAGGGATTATCCACAAAGCTGTTTTGGTTCTGGAAATTCAACAGGAACACTATACACAAGCTTTAGATACGGTTTGGTAATGGTGTGGTATTTCTGCTGCAATAATGAGAAAACTGACGCAAAACAAGAATTTAGAATCCGGAGACCTGGAAGGATTCTGAGTTTGTCACTCATAAACACTGAATTTGCGCCAATTATCTGCGCACTTTGGACCTAACTTTCCTGACCTGCCAAATGAGAAGTTGGCCTAGATCAATCCCAAAGTTCCCTTCAGCCCCCGTCTTCTATGATCCCAGCCCTGCAGTATCCATAGTGGCCTGATTCTAGGTTTTCAAAGGCACATATTTATATTCTCAGGCACTACCAAACAGGCTGTTAACCATGCCTTATGGAAGAGAATAGGACGAACTCTTCCTATGTGACTTCTAGGGAGATCTAGTTAAATAATCTTTCACTGTTTGGAGATATCTCAGAAGTCTTTTGCTTTTACTTTTGAGGTGACCAAATCCATAGAAGATCTATGCAATATTGCATCAGTTGAGAAATTATGATTGCAGACATTATAAAAACTACCTGTCAGAAGGAGGGGCCAAAGTGATGCATTCTTTCTCCAAAGTAGAATATCATTTTTCTTTCATTGATTGACTTACCAGAAAGCTTGTTTTTTAGCCTCCTGTGTACCAGGAATTCTTCTTAGTACTAGAGATGCAGAAGTGAATAAAACAAATATTTCCTGCCCGCACTGAGTGTACGTGATAGCTTAATATTTTAAGTCCCTCTCTTGCCAAAAAAAAAAAATGGGGATGGTGGGTGAGGAAGAGAATGATCAAATAAATTAATTCAAAAGAGGAAGAAAATTGAATTATGAAGGGCCAAAGGATGGCAAATAAGGAGCAGACAGAAGAGACATGCCATGGTTAAGTATCTCCTCAGAGGAATAAAAGGATATGAATGGTGCAGGAGAAGAGAGGGAGAATTTGACAGTTCAGGTGAGGGGAGTTAAGAGAAGTGTGGGGGAAGGAATTGTGGGAAAGGTGAACGGGGAAGATAGAAAATGAGAGAGACTACAAGAAAGGCAGAGAAAGGAGACGAGATGATCAAAATTAGGTAAAGTTAGCTGTTTAAAAAAAAAACACCAGTTCCTTGAAGGCAAATATTGCCACATCCCTATCTGTTACTGTCTTCTTTCCCCAAAGATAGCACTTAGAAGGCTTCCATTAAATTTTTATGAACAAATAAATGGGTCAGTCCCTGAAAAATCCTGTGCAACAGAGTCAGAAAGGCTGGTATAAGATATGCAAGAGCTTCATGCAGTGGGAGGAAGAGTGGGAGAGGGAAAAGTTAGAGGAACTAGCAATGCATTGATTAGCAAGACGTGCACAAATAGGACATGTAGCTCCTACAAATGGTGAACATCTGTTGAAATAATGTTGACTCTTGTTGGCTATTTTTTTCTCTTACCACACCATTAGCAATGCTTATCCTACTGATGCCCAGACAACAGTTCTGAAGGAAATTTACCCCCCACCTCCCGTCCACATACGTTACCTGTAGTGTGTTTAAGTAATCTCATACACTACTCTGAAAATTTATTTTTCTGCCTGGTTAGCTGTTTCCATACATCTTTGCACAGAAATACATTAGAAGATCCTAGAGGCAATAGATGTTAGTAATAGTGGTAAGCCAAGAACTGGATATTGTGTGAAGTTGTAAACCTTTAAAGATAATTTTCAAGAGAAAGCTTTTTCATAGTGGACTTAACATTTAATGACCAGAGCTGGCATTTCTGATGATGATTATGTTTCCAAAAGGCAGAATTTGTTGGCAGTACCATTTATGTTGCCCAGAAACATTGATTTTGAAAATACGAAGGTGCTGCCTGCTAAGAGGTAATATTTTATGCTGTTACGTTTCTTTTCAGAACCAAACCTGTCTCTTATCATGAACGAGCTCTCTTTTCAGATTGCAACGCAAGATGCAAATGTTCAGAGACAAAATGGGAACCCATGTGTGGTGCAAATGGAATCACATATGCTTCGGCTTGTCTTGCTGGCTGTCAAACCTTCACCAGGAATGGGACAACCACTGTAAGAAATCTTCTCTTAAGTGTGTGCCCATGGGCCTGCCACAGTGCGTAGCTCCACAGCTCTGCAGGGCTCAGGGACCAGCCCAGAAGCAGACCATACTGATAGAAGCCCGGGTCTGACTCTGCCTTTAGTCTTTCATTTAGACGTGGGAAATACAACCCTCGCTATAAATAGAGTTGTTGAAAGATTGAGGGTAAGAATTAGAACCACAGAACAGGCTGGAGGAGCTGTATAATCATGTAGTCCTCTTCCCTCATTTTCCTTATAAGGAATAGTAGCCTCAAACTGAGAAGTCTCAGTCATAAGATGATATGATAAGATCTGCCTTGCGATCCATGTCTCCTGACCTGATTGGAGTTTTTAAGGACAGGACAAAAGAGGCCAGTGTTAACAAGTCTAGCCCACGAGGTCTACCCCAGGGATCAGGAATGCAATTTTGAGGAGGTTGGGGGTCCTGGGGTAGCTGTGCCCAAGAGATCAAGCCAGTTGTGTAATATTGTAAAGAGTAGGTAGCTGGAATGAAGGGTTTCTGTAGGGTAGAAGAGGGAGATGAGGTTGATAATATAGGTAGGAAACTAATTATAAAGGGTATTATGTATTTCAGTCACTAACAGACCATCCTATAATCACACCTTGACATTCCTGTCCCAAACATAGGCTCTTCCTTACTCTCACTGTATATAAAGCACATCGGCCAGCTGGCTTTCTATTTGTGGCTGATGAAATCTGCCCAGGGATGCATATTAAACTACACGTCTATTTATATATACTTATCAACTAGATAAGAACACTTAGGCGAATACTGCTGCAGACAGACAGTGACACTTGCTGATTTCTCTCTGTTACTTAATTCAGAGCAAAAAAGATTGGTCTCCAGCCACAGTGAACTCATCTGAAATTGGAGTTTTCTACCTCCCTGCCCGTTCTTCATTCTTTTTTTCGTTTCCTTTCTTTTAGCCACAATTCTTTTGCCCAAACTGCTTACAGGTTTTTCTTAACTAGAGCTTATATTTTTTTAAGACATTCTATGCCAGGAACCAAGAGAGGTGCTTTAAAAGCAAAACTGCATTTAGACATCCTGGTCCTCAAGTAATTGGGTATTATTCTATTTATTTTCCCCATGAGAGAACTGAGATAAAAGGAATTTGCCTAAACTCATGTATCTAGTGAGAGGCAGAGCTAATTCAAAAGCTTCTTACCTAACATTAAAAAAAAATCTATATTGCTACTCTTCCTTGAAAGGGAAATGCCAGTTTTATTTCATTGTTCATCTAAAAATTTGCAAACCCTTCTGTCATAAAAGTGACAATTCATTATATATATACATTCATACATGAAATTTACAGATATAAATAGATGAGTGATTATAAAAGTTGCCTCTCTGTCCAAGATCTAGTTGTGTTTTATGCATCAGTATTTTTTCTCCTAGTAACCACTCCAAATTCTGTCATATCTTCAAATTGTCCATTAATTTTTATTGAATACCTAAGATGAGGGCCTATTTTAGGCCCTGGGCATGTAATGATGACAAGGCAGTTTCTGCCAGAGGTTACATTTCAGTGGGGATAAATCTTTAAAAACAAATAACTGTATAACATTCTGATAGGTGGTAATAAGTACTATGAGGAAAGATAAACTAAAATAAAAGGGTGGAGACACAGGGGTATTATTTTTGAACGAGTAGTCATGGAAGCTCTCTTGGATGAAGTGTCTGAAGAGAGATCTGAAGTGTGTGTGCAAGCCATGTAGCTCTCTGCAAGAACTGCCCAGCAGAGAAGAGAGCAAGGCCATGAGGCCTGGGTAAGCACGCCACATGAGGTTTGGGAAAGGCACATTGGGGAACCCATGCATGTGGCCGAAGCAGAGGGAGGGGAGAAAGGTCTCTGAGCAGTGATGTCAGAATGGGATCCAGGAGCTACCTCATGAATAGTGTATAAGCCACTGTATGGATTTGGGGTTTTGTCCAAGTGTAAGAAGCCATTGATAGGTGAGACTAGCGATGCGATCTCACTGCCTTTTTAAAAGGCTTACTTTGGTTACTGTGTGGAAAACAGACTAGATAGCTAGATAAGAATGGAAATACGTTGAGCAGGATGAGACCATTGTACTAATCAAAGCAAGAAATAATAGTGGTATAGACTTGGAGGTGGCCGAGGAGATAAGCTACGAATGGATTTGATAGGATTTGCTGGGAAATGGTTCTATAGGAACAGTAGTTACTAGGCTAACCATCTGCTGTTTGGATGATGAAATGTTATTGCTACAGATTTCCCTTAGCCCAATATACCCTAACACAGAAAAATAAAAGATTATTTTCTCTGTTCTTTATAACATAATGCATGTATATGATACTGTAAAGTCTTTTAAAATAAATATGTATCTTTAATTTAATTGAAATGTTTTCTCAATAATTGGATTTTTCCATATTGTGTTACAGATATTTTATAACTGCACCTGTGTGGAAATTACAGCCTCAAGATCAGGAAATTCCTCAGGGCTGGTGGGCAGATGTCAAAAAGATAATGGATGTCCCAAAATGTTTCTGTATTTCCTTGTCCTTTCAGTCATCACGTCCTATGCTTTGTCTCTAGGTGGCATACCTGGATATGTATTGCTGCTGAGGTGAACACTGATTCTCCCTACCCCAATTTTAATATAAGACATACTATAACCATTAGAGCAATGATTTCAAATTTTGTACTATGGAATCCTCACCAATCCTTACAGCTTTCTCAGGGAACTTGTCCCCCTTCTGTCTTGTACTTCTATATTTTGCCACTTAAGGTTTTTACACTAAAGAGTGGTTAAATAGAAGTTTTCCTAGTTAAAAATGTTTACAAACCATTGGTGTAGAGAGCAATGTTAGTGTTTACATCATTGTAGTCACTCAGTAAATAAAGTATGCTATTTCTAATGCTAGTGATATTATTATTAACCAGTATACATTAAATGTGTTTTAAGCATGATTTCACCAAATTATGGGTGATGCAATTTATAAAACACCTTAAAGACTCATCTAATACCTCAATGTTTTGCATTTATTATTTTGATATATAGGCTATTATGGTTTCTATATAGTCTTGCTCTTCCTGGAATTGTCTGTGTGGTGGTGATGGGGGTAGTAGACGTGTTCATGGCTTTTGTATCAATTGAGGATTCTAATCCATATCATGTTAATGACTCCAAACATTTTTGCTTATAAAGCCCAGAAATAATTTTTAAAACTGTATGCCCCTTTACGTATTTTAACTAGATGTTTAAGAATGTATCATAAGTTTTTAAAAAGTAGCCAAGCATTGATTTCAGGTACATTATAAATATTTACATTTAAAAATATAATGACTTTAAATGTAGCTCACTCTTAAATGTAATCAATATGATTGAAAAAATAGTGATTAGATAACTAACACTACCTAATTTAAAATCCTATAAAATGATGTTTAATAGTCAAAAATATTACATACTTCTTTCTTCTCCTTATACTTATTATCTTCATTCAACTTCCTATAGGCTTTTCTTCTACTGTAATATGATTTGTGCTTGAATATTTTTTATTGATCCTCATAGATCTCTATAAAAAATGCATATAAACTCAAAATTTATAATACTAGTTTGTAACCAGTATTCTCAATGATAAAATTTTCTTCCTAATTGAATTAGCCTTGAAAATATTACTATTGCACAACTGATCGAAATAACCTAAGAAATTACAAATCTTGCTAAAATTATTAAGGATACAACATCTTTCTTCAACATTTCTTCAACATCTTCTTATACTGTGTCACATAATCACCTGGACCAAGGGAATAATCAGGCTACTTGCACAGGAGTTTTCTGCACCACCTGTCCCTTGAATGAACCATGCTGCATTTTGATGTATTTTGATGTAAGGAGATATTCTTGGATTGAAGGAGGAAAGTGATTTTTGCATCTTTTAAAGCAGAGATTAAATGATATTATATATAGGAAGAACTTCGTACCATGGTTAATGCTCAATAGTTACAATATATCATCATGACTATTACTGTTAAAATCCACAGGCCAACCGGTTAAGGCTATACAGTCCTACTAAGGATGCTCTTGGTATTTGAGGTATTCATGCACTTGGCAGGTAAATTCAGGTCCCCGCTATTTAGCAAAAACCTTAGTATGCCACAGTGATTGTGATTATATCAATTTAGATCAGTATGGTCCTGTGCTTTAGGGCAAAAAGCACTAGTTATACATTATTAATATATTAATATAAAATTTGTTGCCTCAAATTCTTGCCATGTTTTAGAAAGTTTTCTTTTTTTCTGGTGAGGCTTTGTTGTTTTGCTGATTACATTTATGATTTTACACAATACCATTTGACTATGTCATGTAGAGGTGATTTAATTCCTAGAAATATTAATTGAAAATTCCTTGATAATGGAATAATTTAAAATTAATAGTAAGAATTTTAATTTTAAATTTACATAATTTGCCTTCCCTATGCCGGGACACTAGTAGGTTTTCCATAAATGCTACATGAATTCTAACATCATTTTATGTATGTTAATCAGATTATCACTAACTTTCCTATTTGCTTGAATGGACTATATATATATTTTTTTTATACTGCTTTTGCTGTTTTTAGGTGCATTAAGCCACAACTTAAGTCTTTTGCCCTGGGTATCTACACCTTAGCAATAAGAGTTCTTGGTAAGTCCAATTTACGTTTTAGTTATGGTAGCTACTGCAAGTGTATTTTGAATACTTTCCCAAATTTTTTACTGAATTGTCACACATAACTAAATGATGTATTGTTAGGTCCCTTTTCTTCTTAATTTTATTCCTTTCTTCTTTCCTTCTCTTCTTTCCTTGACTTCTCCCTTCCTTTGTTCCAGAAATATCTGAAAGCCAGTGAATGCTGTGCCATGGTATAATAGCGATTTTGTGAGTTTAATGACATTTTTGGTCTAATAATCTTGTCTCTTTCAGCATTGGTATATTGTCAAAAAATCCACTGCTGTTATGGGAAACCCCTCTGAGAGAAAGCAAAAAAAAAATGAATTAGTAAGAAAAGCTAAAGCCTAAATTTAATTTTATCAGTTATTAAAGAGGAAGGCATTCTTTTGAACTATTCTCAATGCTAGGATATATCATTTGCTACAAAGATCAGATCATTCAATCAAAGCAGTGTGGATTTGAGGTGATGAATTTTTAAATGTAGTTGGAATATTTATTCTATCAGATTTTTAAATATGCATTGGTTAAAATCCATATAAAATAAAGTAAATGAGTTAGATAATGCTTCTTTCCTTAAATACTTATATTCTAAGAAAGAAAGTGGAACAGTCATGTTCTGTGATTTAATTTAAAAAAAAGAACTATTAGGCAGAAAAACAAACTCAGAGTTTTAAAATCTGAAAATAAATTTGGTTTACATAGATCTTGATAGAAAATGAGTATACATGAAGATATAATTCTGATAATGGAGAAGCAACAAAAATAGAAGTTTATGCCATCATGCTGGCTCTAATTCTACAATATAAACAGAGATTATATAGAAAAGTGTCAGTTTATTGAGCCTGAAGTACATCCCTTGCTGGAGTTGGTCTCTGTACCTACCTCCTTTTGGGCATATAGATGTGACCTACAGTGTGAAAAAGATTTCAAGTAAAAGATGTGATTCATAATTTGATTTCATAAAAATAAAAATACACTTGAACATAGTTAAAATATCGTAAGCAAAACCAAAGGTAAATGGCAAACTGGAAATGATTTTTTTATTGTAACAGATAAGTGACTCTTATCTCTAGTACAAAGCGAGTGCCTAAATTTTGAGATAAAAAAGAAAACCAACACCCAAATAGGAAAATGGGTGAAAGATAAGACAACAACTTCATGGAAAAATAAATGTAAATGCCTCTTAATATATGAAAAGATGGTCAAAAACTCTTTCATAATAAGGAAAGTACAAATTAAATTCCACCGAGATATTGTTTCTTACTTGTCAAATTGGCAAATTACCAAATGCTGTTAGCAATGTATGGGAAAATAGATAGGCTTACACATTGCTGTTGAAAAAAAAATATGTGTCAGTAACTAACAAAATTGCATATAGATTTGTCTTTTGACCTAACAGTCCCACTTTTTGGAATTAATACCAAAAATTTAGTAAGAAAGGTATGGAAAAGGCTACTTTTATGGATGTCTAATCATTGTGGCATTATGGATAATAGCAAAAGACTGCAAACCGTCTAATTGTGCATCAGTATGATACTGGTTGAATAAGCTATAGTAAACCCATATTATGGAATACTATGCAGCAGTAAGGATGAGTAGGGAAAAATATATCTCTAACATTTCCAAGTGTATTAGTTAGCTCTGCCACAGCCTGGGGGGCTTAAACACCAGAAATGGTGTGATATCTAAATATCACTTCTCAGTTAAGGAAGGATGGCATCCTGGAGAAATGACCAATTCAAGGTCTAAGGTAGAAAATGCTTAAGATGATTTTGGGACTTTTTGTGCTGGAAAGTGATAAAGCCATCAAAAGCTAATAGAGATATCTCAAAAAGACACAGGACAAGTTTGAGAAGTTTGGCGCAAAGATGATATGAAATTTTAATAACAGTAGCTACAGTATATACAAAAACATTAAGCATATAAAAAGACATGAATTCATAAAAATACTTAGTTCTGGAGAACTCTAAGACACCAACTTGTTATTCTTAAAATAGGATGAAAGGAAAGAACTGAGAAAATTTCCTGCTTTTCCTATATTAACTATATCTCAAAGTAGCCAAATAGTCATGCATGAAAATTCTCTCTAAAAGGAAAATCCTAAATTATTTTTACACAAGCCATACTATAATTTTTTAAGTCCCTGTTTTGCAACCTCATCAACACCTAAGAGCTATAGGTGAAAGCTGATGAAAAATGTCTGAGTCTCGGACCCATTTTAGCATTACTAGAGTGGTGAGCAAAGAGCATATGCCTCCTGCTGGATTTTTTGGCCTGTCTTCATATTATAAAGAGCAATGAAAAGTTAATTAGCACCTAAATGTTTCTAAGTGGTAAATACTCTATTTATTTGGACAAAATATATAGAACATTTATTTAAGGCACCACATAATCCAAATTGACTGTTAGATATCTAACTGCTCTTCTTGTTCATGGGATTTTATGAAATAGAATCAGCTAAGTTCTTTCTTTTACCTTTTTATATTTAGAAAATGTCAAACATATACAAAGGTAAGAAGGCTGTTATAATGTATCCATTACCCAATTTCACCAGTTATCAACACAGCCCATCTCATGACATCTGTATCTCTATTCACTTCCTCCAAATGGCTTATTTTGAAGTATCTCAGACTTAATTTCTTCAATAAAATTTTTAGTATGTATTTCTAATCTAAAAGGTAATGAATTTTTAATCTAATGATTATCACATCTTAAAAATAATTCTTTAATATTATCAAATATCTAGTATTCAAACTTAATTATCTGATAAATGTTTCCTTCCAAGTGTTTATTTGAATCAAGAACTAAATAAGATCCATATATTGCATGCAGGTGATACAGCTCTTAAATTTCTTTAATCTATAGTTTCTACTTCCCTCTCCTCTTTCCTTTTCAACTAGTAACTATGAAAACTTTAAAACCTTCAGAAAATTTTTTTGAAATTACAATGAAAACCTGAATAAATTCTTAGATTCATGGTTGTATCAAAAAGAAAAAAATCTCTCTTCTCTCTTTCTCTCAACATACATATATTTTGCTGACCTAGTTGAAAATAAACAGTAGGTATCATTACACTTCATTCCTAAAGACCTTAGTTTGTAGTCTCCTAAGAAAGCAAGTACATTGTCCTATATAACTGCAATATCATTATCATACTCCAGAACTAATTTAACAGTGATATGATAATATATATTTCATATTCAGATATCTTTTATTGTAGCAAAAATGTCTTTGATAGTATTTTTTTTCTTTTGATCCAGGACCAATCAAGGGCACATTGCATTTAATTTTTTTTTTCAGTCTCCACCAATCTCTCATCTTTTTTTGTGGTCTTTTCAACATTTATATCTTTCAAGAGGCAAGGCCAGTTGTTTTATAGAATATTCCGCCTTATGTTTACTTTTGATTATGTTCAGGAAAGATATTTTTAAATACTACACAGGAGATATTGTGTGTTTCTCAGTACATAACATCAGGAAGGAGATAACTTCAGTTTACGGCATCATTGGAGATTTTAAGTTGGATCTTTTGGTGAGGTGGTGTCCTCTAGTTTTCTGCATTGTAAACATCCTTGGACCATTAGTAGGTAGTCTGTAATGGAAAACTTTGACATTGTGTGAATATTGTTCCCCAAAAATCTTTCACCTAAAGTTTTAGCAATCACTGATGATTCTTAATGGAAATGATAATTATTACACAGGTATTTGCAAAATTTAGATAAACCTTTCAATAGAAAATATTTTAAAATCCTATTATCAAAGAGCAGATAATCTGAGAAAAAGGTGTGATAAATATTCTTAGACAACATAAAAAATTTAGTGAGAGTATTTTATTCTATTTAAACATACAAAGCAATTGTATAACAGAAGGAAACATATAAAAGAGATTAAAAACTCAAATGCTGGAAAGTTCCAGGCAGTAGATGGAAGTAGGCAGGGGACTAGGTAGAGGAATATGGATTTGGAGACTGAACTCCATGTCAGTGTGGTGGGAGGGGGGAGTAGGAGATAGAGGAAACTGTTCTTCAACTCCAGCCAGCTGTTACCGTGGGCTGCTAGATATTGCAGATTTTAAGAGAATCCACAAATCTGGATTTTTGGCATGAAATCCGGCTTTCAAATATTGGCTACGAATTAAAGAAAAAGTCACAACAGAATCTGTGCAGAGTAAAATACAGATATCAATAAACCACCAGTTTGAAAAACACAAAATATACCATTGAGTTGTGAACAAACTGCAATCACCTTAAAATACTTTTGCTAAACTTCATACATGAGAGACATCTTTAATCTCTGAGGGAGATTTTCAACAAACAGTTGTTAAGAACCCACTGGACTTAGAGCAAGAATGAGAATCATGTAGCTTATCATCTGTCAAGAAAGATGATTGAGTCAGTATAGGAATAACATTCATTTTGAAAGGAGAAGTACAGCTGCTATGAGATGTAGAACAAAAAGAATTGATGCAGTTCTGGAGGTCAGAGTAGCTTATTCTGAAGGAGGAATATTTAAACTGAGATCTAAAAAGTGAATGCATTTTAAAGGAGGAAAAAAGAAAGGGAAAGTGTTTCTAACTACAACCACCAAATTATACAGGGCATGGAGGCAAGAGGGAAGAACTTTTAAACTGAAGAAATCCAGTAAAACTGGAGTCTGAAATATAAGGCAATGAATTTGCCTAATATGAGGCCAGACATGTAGACAAGTGCAGGTAGCCAATTAGCAACTCTTGTCTTGGAACAGATGTCTTAGGAAATTATCTGTTTAATTGAATGATCTAAAACAACTCTAGGTTAAATAGATTAGAGAGAATGAAGGAAGGAGGCTGGAAACATGAATTGGCTGCTTTAAATCAGGGGTAGTAGAAGCAGGAATGAAGTGAAGTGTTTAAGATATGCCTGGGAGGTAGAATTTGGTATAATCCAGGTATGAATGAAATGTGGTGATGACCAGAGAGGGAGCTGTCGAAGATGACTCTCAAGCTTGAAACTCTAGCAATTGTGTGGCTGTTGATAAAGAGGCAGAGTGGAGAGGAAGAAGGTGGGTTCATGTTGAGTCTGATGGACCTAGAGACCTCCTTCGGGTGGGAAACAAATGGCAGTTATTGCATGAGTCTGGATTTTCTGAGAAAAGATAGGGTGAGGGATTTGGGGGATTTCAGCATAATTGACTATAGGTATTAACAAAAAGAAAACCTGAGAGTAAAACTCCAGAAAAGTGTTTTATTTAGGCCCAGGTGAATGACAGCTGCCGGGGAAACACAACTCTTCCAAAGGAGAAAAATTTTCTGAAGAGGAGAGCTTTCTTACAAGGTTATATACGCTTTCTAACAAAGGATATGTCATGATATCAATAACTGCAAGGTTATATATGCTTTCTAGCAAAGGATACAATTCATATCAATAGCTACATTCTACAGATTAGTACATACAGGAAGATGGAACAGGGAATTTTTCTGATCATTACCTAGGCACAAGGTAATCTCATACAACTATTCATATGTTAAGTAGATGTACAATGTTTGCCCTACAGACCATAAATCAGGTCTTTATTTTAGGTGACTCAAGTGTGAAGACCAGGCACTCCTCAGAACCTCGCATTCTTAGCATTTCTTCTTGATGTAAGGGGAGAAAAAAAAAATCTTTTCTTTCTACCCCTCTAGATTCTGGGGCTTTGTAACAAAAGACAGATTAACAAGAGAAAAACAAACAAGTTTATTAACATGTATAATTTACTAAAAGATAAACTGAGGCGTATTAAAACTTCTAAGAATTTATTTGAACAAATTGGGCCGCACCAAGTCGGAAGTGGTTAGGAACCCACTACTGACAGGAGCCAGTGGAAAGACTTTGAGAAGGTATAGAGAGCTAGAGATAAAATTAGAGAAGGGCCTGAAGCAAAATAATGATATTATTTGATTGACTAAAGGTTAAGCAGCTGCCTTATTTGAGAAAGCTTAGTTGGCTCTTTGTGGTTGAGACTTAGGTTTCAATTTCTTAACCTTGAGAAATTATAGGCTTAAGTTTCGGTTCAATAGTCTGCTGAGACATTAAAGCCACTCAATCTAATGGGCTCCTTGTTTAATTAATTTAACAATCTTGAGGGGAGGAAAAAGACCCCAACTTCCACGGGGTCCTGTAGTAGGTTTGAAAATTAAGCTGAGAAAGACAGATTAACAGGAGAAAAATACACAGATTTATTTAGGTAAGGGCGACACAGGAACTTTCTTAAAGAAATGAAGATCCAAACAACTGGACCTGAATATTTTATGTTAGGTTTGATGAAGAGTAAACAGTCCTGGAAGAATATGGTAAGTTAAGGCGTATGAGATAAGTGTAATAAACTGGGAGAAATTTAGCAAGGACTGGTCCCTTTGTCTTCAGAGATAAGGATTTTCCGTTTCTCCAGGTATAGGGAGGACACCTCTAACATGAGGGTTTTATGACGTGCTTCAAGGGAGAAGGTTGGGCAGAGGATCCCAATGACCTTTCTGCTTCTGCCATTTACTCAAATCCCTTCAGCTTAAAATATTCAGGATACTAAGGTGCTATTTTGGCATAGCCTGACCTGAACCCCATCAATCTCATCTATATACAGGAGAAACTCAGGGATGAGTGACAAAAGGGGTGATTCAAACTTGTTCATATACCTACTTGGGCTAAAAAAAAAAGAAAATGGATTTGGGCTTCTGGGCAGGGAAGGACAGTTAGGGGAAGGTGACCAGGAAAAAATAGGTTTTATGCAGATTTCTTGTCCACTGATAAAAGCCTCTTGTGATTAAGAGTCATTTTTTTCCTGGTACAAAGAGGCAGAGACACCATTACAAATGGACCTTTCTTTTATAAGTGTAAATTTTCCTTATGAAAGGGAAAATTATGCTTTGTATCCAGAGCTGTTCCTGTGTCTTCTGTTGCTCAAAATAATCTTTATACCAGAGGTGTATTTGGAGATGGTATATCCTGGTCTTCTACAAGAGCCCTGTTTTCTCTAAGGCAATATTTTTTGGTCCGAAACTAGGCAATTCCAGATAATCATTCATTATAAAATCACCAAAAGATGTGCATATATTTTTTAGTAGCAATTATTTGCTCTTCTCACAGCAGGAATCCCAGCTCCTGTGTATTTTGGAGTTTTGATTGATACATCATGCCTCAAATGGGGATTTAAAAGATGTGGAAGTAGAGGATCCTGCAGATTATATGATTCAAATGCTTTCAGGTACTGTATCAAACTCTTTCCTGCATCTCACTGCTACATCCCAGTTCTGCACAGTGCAGTTAGCACTAACAATTTCTTGTGTCGTTTCATTGCTTGTAAGGAAAAGGATAGCCTAATCAAGCAATATGTTCTGTTTTATAAAATAATTCTATTATTACTTGATAATTTGACTAGATCTTTCATGCCCAATCTTGACTACCATTTAAATGAGTAGTCACTAAAAAAATATATTGCATAAGATTCCAGAATAGGGTAGAATTTGGAACGTCTATGCACACAAGTGGGTAACTCCCTGAAACTCAGAAGCATTTAAATTTAGGTCACATTTGGGGTTTAATTCTGTTCTTTTTCAAACTGAGCCAAACTGTCCCATTTACGTCAGATATAATCCCCCTGGGCAAGAGTTGGATTTGGCTCTAAATCTGTCTGGCTTTTATTGCCAAACTGATGTTCAATTATTCCAGTACTTGAAATGCATAAAAGTAAAAGGTTCTCTCTGTGTGTGTGAGTGTGCATGGGGCCGAGGGGCATGGCTTTCTCACTATGGTATCATTCAGTTCAGTTCATCAAACATTTACGTAGGGCACTTATTGCTGGAAGCTATGCTTCAGTGGCTTAAAAGCAACAAAGATTTTTTTTTTTAGAATTATAATCTGAGCATTTTCTAGAGGAATAAACTGAACTGTGTATGTTGGTAGTTGGATGTAAATTGAGCCGACCGTCTCAAGTAAGTTTGATTAAATAGGCTTTGATGTTATGTGAGAAATTTTTTTGGGCTTTGAAAGGGACCTGATCTGTGAATAGAATTTGCACTTTACTCACATTTGCTAAGGCTGTATTTTGCTGTAAAGACTATGGAACTTAATCAGAGACTGAGAGTGTATATAGGAGGTGATCAGAATGAATCATTCAACCTGTCCTATACCTTCCTGTTTTATGATACAATGTAGAACCTAAAGGCTTCTCTTGGACGAAAGTGATTTAAAACTCTGGTTTATTCTAAGTCATTCTGCTAAACTAAGAGCTCTTGCTTCTCCCTTAACTTTGCTTCTTGCAGTTTTTAGAAGTAAATGTGGGAAAATTTCAATGTTAGGGTAGCCACATAATTTATCATTCAAACCTGGACACTTTTGAGAGTGAAAGGGGGCAATATTAAAAGTTACACTGGAACACATGCATAAACTGGAACTGTTCTGGGCAAACAGGCACATGATCACCTGGTCTAAGGGAAGAACTTACAGAGAGAATGGAACTGATGATGTAACGGGTAGTAACTAAAAATGATAATACTACTAAGAGACTTCTTTGTGTTAGCATACTGCCTTCAATAGTCTAATGTTTGTAGAAAGGTCTTTGATACCCACTGAATCTGCATTCTCAAAGAAAATTATCCTCATGACGGTTCTATTGATATTGATTGGTTTTATATACTGCTATCTATTGAATGATATTATCACCTTCCTTTCACATTTTATTTAAAATTGGATACTTGCAATAATAGATCCTTTCTTTTTCTAGACACATATATCTGGGACTAACGATGATTCTGGGCACAATCTCCATTTTCCTAAGTACTGCATTACTTTTCACTTTAAAGAAAAAATGTGTTTCAAAGCACAGAAGCCTGAAAACCAACAAAGAAAAAACAATGGTGTCTATAAGAATTAGGAAGGAAAATGGTACTGCAGGTGATCACTGGCTACAACCCAACTACTGGCCAGGCAAGGAAACACAGCTGTAGGCAAAGGATGACTTGAAGCCATGTTTCCTGCTCTCTGGAAATTTTGCAAACAAGTAAATTTTAGTCAAAAGAGTTCAAATGTTTAAGTTCTTTCTCCTTTCAAAAAATGTCTACTTTTTTTTCACTTTCAAATCATCTTTATTGAGGTATCATTTCACACAATAAAATGCACATTTTAAGTGTACAGTTCAACGAATTTTCACAAACGCTTTTTTTTCAAATCTTTTTTTTTGGTATCGTTAATGTACAATCACTTGAACAACATTATGGTTACTAGACCCCCTATTATCAAGTTCCCCCCACATACCCCATTACAGTCACTGTCCATCAGCATAGTAAGATGCTATAGAATCATTACTTGTCTTCTCTGTAAATACTGCCTTTCCCATGTTCCTTGCCACTGCATTACGTGTACTAATCCTAATGCCCCTTTTCCCCTCTTATCCCTCCCTTCCCACCCATCCTCCCCAGTCCCTTTCCCTTTGGTAACTGTTAGTCCATTCTTGGATTCTGTGAGTCTGCTGCTGTTTTGTTCCTTCAGTTTTTCCTTTGTTCTTGGTCCTAAGTATTAGATAATGCACCTGATAACTATAATTAAGCATACTATAGAGAAGGTTGAGAATGAAATTAATCTTAAATCTTTTAGTACACATAGGAATTCTTGATATTATAACTCATTCTGCTTAATTTTGCCTTGTGCCCATTGATATATTAGCTGTATTCCTGGTAGAACGATTATCCATGTAATCTAAGTCTACATGTAAAGTAATTTCTAAACTGAGATATTTATCTAGGGGAAGAGAATACTGCTAAAAATTTAAATCACACCTTGGCTGTCTTCAAATACGACCTTAATGATGATGATAAGATGGTCAGAACATGTAGAGGAAGATTTCATTTAAGTTCCTCTTCCTTTTGGAATATAATAATTGATATAGAGATGTAGAGTGGCAAATAATCTTGGGGATTAAAAATTTTGGATTATTAGTTTTTCTGCCACTCATTACGTGTGCTTTATGTGTGATATGTTAAGTGATCATGGCAGTAAAATAATAAAGTTCATATTAACATGCTTTATTGTCCTTCTATGAATTCAATGGTTTAGTTAAATATAATACCCCTTGTATTTTAATGTATGTAAGCTGCTGTAGATGTATACACATGATGTGGTCCAAAGACATATTTGGAAGTTGAATTTCTGAAAGTCTACAGTAAACTTAGGTATTATAACAGGAATGCAGAGTAATGGGTTGAAAGATGACGTGGTTCCTTTCGGAGCTGTACTTGGCAGCCATCACAAGCCCAAAGGCTGTGGGCAGAGGGCTGACACTGGGACAGCCTGCCAGAGAGCTCCCTGTTTCTCTGCAACTGAGTGAGAGTCCAGCCAGTCATTTCCTCTTCTGTGGCTTCCTGGCACTCTTCTGGGTAGATATGTAGGTTCAGCAGTCCGTCATCTTTAATCTTCGACTCTACTGTGTACCATATTTTTCTTCTTCCAGCACAGCTCCACAAGAGGGGGCCTGGCCCTCCCAGGCAAAGCAGACTTAAGGTAGAGACCACCCCAGTGGAATCTCTGAATTGTGCCACAATTATTAGCAGACTTTAGAACAAACAATGACATACCAACAGAGCACTCTCAACAGGAAGTCTGAGGAGTTGCTTAGAGCCTACGTCGAACCAGAAGGTCCAGCTCAAAAATGCAGTAGCCTTACTCATACAGTAGAAGGATCAGATAGCACAAATGATTTGCAGTCTTTTAATACTTCCCTTACATACCAGTCCTGCAAATATGAATGCAAAAACTGGAGATGAAAAGTTTGGGAATGGAGAGCAGAGGGAATGTCCTTTAAGTATATATTATTTTTTTCATTTGATTTGAACTGGTGATGCAAGATACAAGATTGGTGATGCAGTTGTCTCATATTTTGCTATTTTTGAAAATGAAACGAGATGTATGTTTTGTTTCCAGCAAGCCGACTTCAGACCTGATGCTGCCGTGCTAATTGACAGCAGGAATCTTTTTTGTCCCAATATCAGTCTTACCCATAACAAATATTTACTGAATGGGTGAGTGAGTACATTTGTCAAGAGTTTTCTTTGTAGAGATGTAATTAATATTCAAGTTTCTCATCCTGTCTCCCACATCCTCTTTATTTTTCAAAGCTTTTTGTAACCATATGCTGACAAATAACTTCTTTACAAGTAAATTTCTAAAAGAATCCTATCCAACTTACTCATGCATAATTTGAAAAATAAAAATTGGCATAAAAGTTGATTAAATTATTATTTTTTAATTAAAGTACTGAATGTCAGTGAAGAAGAAATATATTTTTAATATATAACCATTAATTCAACAGTGGAATTATATATATTAAACTCAGTCGTATGATGCATGAGGGTATCATTTAGTGGGGAATTGAATTAACTAAAAAGAACCCTGATATTTCATCTGACAGAAGTAAGCAGGCTTTTTATGCCTCAGAAGGCACATGAGTAATTTATTTTAACACCACTTCGGAGGTCAAAAAAATTCCTTCACCCTAGGGCCAAACATTAGAGTTAAGGCCTTGACTCATACCTGGGATCCTGTAACTGGTCTACATTCAGTGGACCGCTTTATTCTCTTACTCTACAGCCGTGGCTCCTGGAGGTGACCAGCACCTCAAGTGAATATCTGATTCACTGTAACCTTCAGACAGGTAAAGCTCCAGCAATGTCATTTTATAAATGGAATAATAACTGAAATTGGATTAAATGACTTACCCAAGGTGGAGGCAGGAAAGCAAATGCTGGGTTTGGCCATTACATCATGATGCCTAGGATGCCTTTAAAGCACATAATGAAAACAAATAATCTGAAACTTCTAAAAACAGCTGGAAAAACTTTTGTGACCATTAGCATTTAAGAAGTCTCCACATAAATACTACACATTTGTATATTCATATCTAAAGGAAGATCAAAAGAATAAATTAACTATAATATTTGAGATTAATCATTTTTATAACAACTACTAAATATAAAAATATTAAGCACTCTATGTGTGCTAAGTTCTCTAGACACATTCTTTCAATTTCAAATAGCAAAATAACACTATGTGTTAGGTATAATTACTGATACTTTCAGAGGAAACAACTGAGGTTTAGAGAGATTTAGTGATGTGTCCATAGCCAACATTTAAACTAAGTTGAGCCAAGATTTAAACTACGGTTTATTAGGTTCTAAAAGCCACTTTATGCCTGTATTAATCTGTATCCTAAATTGCGCTCTTCGACTATGCTAAAGGTAAATTTTGTACTTCTACATTAGAAAAGTTTTGACATACTAAAACATGCACATGTTTTTTTTTAAAAGTCAGATGGTACAAAATGATTTTAAAGGAGAATCAGCAATCTTACAGCCCACCTTCCCTTCTACTCCTCAAAGGCAATTACTTCTGACTAGTTCTGTTTGTTGGTTTTCTCATGATCAGGCCCATAGCTTTAAGTGATATGCTCATACCACCTTCATGACTTACCAGCTTTGGGCAATGTCTATCGGCTCTCCACTCTGATAGATTAGGAGTACTGCAGTAATACTCGTTCCCAATCATTCTTCCCCTACCGTTGGTACAAAGGAAGTTTACTGTTCTGAGTTCCTCAAATATCACATCAATACCTCCATTTCTTGTTCAATAAACATCTGCACTGTCAGGTTTCCCCACACTGCAAAATGAAGATCTTAGAGCTTCCTTTTCCCTTCATGTCTCCAAACTCTCATCTGTTTCTTTCTTTCTGTTAACTCTACCTTTACTTTTACATTGCTGAAAATAATAACATTTTTAGTTGGCACTGTAACCATTACCTCTAAGAAATGCCTGAACGGTGATGATTAAGAATGATGCCATCTACTGTTGGAGCCATGAAATCACACAATTAGAAGAAAAAAGAAAAAGAAGGAAAAAAACTCCACATTTATTGAGGGCCTGCCATTAATACATTTACATCATTTTATTTTAATATTAATATTGCTACTTCTTCTTTCTTTATTGATTTTCTTTACTTGATAAATCTTTGGTCCTGACTTTATTTTTAAAATTTTCTGTGTTCTGTTTAAGGTTAGGTACTCATTAACAGTATAGAAGTGGATTTTATTTTTATCTAAAATTTTGCCTGTTAATAAAGATATTTAATTGTCACACTGTATGTTTGATTCTACTTCTTTCATATTGTTCATTGAATTTTTTTGTTTCCTTATACTTTCCTTTATTCTTCCATATACTGTATGTACTATATTTTTGTTTTTATTTCTTATTAGCAATATGGGAGTTATAGCCACTTCTTCATCAATCTGAAAAATACTCCACAAGTGATTACCCAAAAATTACAAAAATATGCATTAAAACAATTTTTCTGTCATCTTAAAAATGCCAAGAATCAAATAATAAATACTGTGTATTGATTTTCTTTGTATAAGATTAAACATTTAAAATGTTAAATTTTAAAGACTTGAATATAAGACCTGAAACCATAAAACCGCTAGCAGCCACATGGGGGAAAAGCTCCTTGACATCAGTCTTGGTAAAGTTTTTTTTTTTTTTTTGATGTGACACTACACCAAATGTGGAAGCAACAAAACCAAAAATAAACCACTGGGACTACATCAAACTAAGAAGTTTCTCCACAGCAAAGGAAACCCACAAGAGGAAAAGGAACCTATGGAATGGCAGAAAATATAAGTCAGATATATGATGAGAGGTTAATATCCAAAATATATAAGCAACTCATATGCTCAATGGCTAGAAAACAAACAATATAATCTAAGAAAATGGAAAGAGGAACTGAGTAGATGTTTTTTCATAGAAGACATACAGACGGCCAACAGGTATATGAAAGGTTCTGAGCATCACCAATTATCAGGGAATTGCAAAAACCCACACTATCACTTTATACCCGTTGGAATGGCTATTATCAAAAAGACAGGGATAGCAAATATTGGTGAGATATGATGAAAAGGAAATGCTTCTGCATGATTGGTGGGGATGTAAATTGGTGCAGCCACTATGGAAAATAGTATGGAGCTTCCTCAAAAGTTAAAAATAGAACCACATTATGGTATAGCAGTCCCACTTCTGGTTATATATACAAAAGAAATGAAAACAGGATATTAAAGAGATATCTGCACTCATATTCACTGCAGCATTATTTATAATAGCCAAGATATGAAAACATCTAAGTGTCCATCAATGGATGAATGAAGAAGATGTGGCATATATATGCAATGGAATATTGCTTAGCCATGAGAAAGAAGGAAATCCTGCCATTTGCAACAATATGGATGGACCTTGAGGGCTTTATGCTCAGTGCAATAAACCAAAGACCGTAGAATAAAAAAAAAAGTTCACAGAAACAGTAGAAGAGTGATTGCCAGGGTCTAGAAGATGGGGGAAATCGGGAGAGGATGGTAAAAGGGCACAAACTTCAGCTATGACATGAATGAGGTCTGACGATCTAATGTAAAATGCAGTGACTGTAGTTGATAACACTGTTGTATAATTGAAATTTACTAATGGAGTAGAACTTAAATGTTCTCACCAAAAAAATAAAATAAATATGTGAAAATATGGATGTGTTAATCATATGGGAGGAATCCTTTAACAATGTATGTGTATATTATATCACCACTGTTTACACTTTAAATATCTTACAATTGTATGTCAATTGTACCACAATAAAACTGAATTTTTTTTTAACTAAAAAAGTGTTTTTACTTCCTGTCTTCTACCCACAATTCCACATTTTTACTAATGTAATCAAAGATTTAAGATCTTAGTTATTAATACATTATTTTTACTTTATCTTCTCTTTGCTGTATAAACAAATTCACAAGGAAAATTCCATACATACATCCTTTTCCCTTTCTTTATTTCTCTAAAATATATTCCTAGAGACAGAATGTCCCAAATATGCTAACCAGTGGCATTCCAAAAAGACAATAGAACCTGATACAAACAGCGTTTGAAGGTTAGCTTTCCCCAAACGTTACCATTTATTGATTGTATAAGTTAAAAATGGCACTTCATTGTTTTGATTTTTGTTCATTTGCCAGAAGTGAGTTTAAACTATTATATGCCTCCTGATCATACCTCTTGTTTGACAGGTTGTGTTCACAGCTGTGCTTATATATTTGGTAGTGATCTTATTAATGATACTGTTAGTGTGTTCCATGTATAATGATTATTTTTCTAACGGGGGGCTACCTCAGTTTGTGAGAGCTGCCACTACCACCACAGACCAGGTGGCTTAAACACCAGAAATTAATTTTTGCATGGTTTTGGAGACCAGAAGGCCAAGGTCAAGGTGTGGGTGGGGTTGGTCCTCCCTGAGGACCCTCTTGGTGCCCTGCCTCGGCCACCTTCTCATGGCCCTCATTCGCTCTTTCCCTTGTGTGAGGACAGCCCTGGTGTCTTTTCCTTTGTCCTTGTCTCCTGGCCTGATCAGAGCACCAGCCAGACTGGATGTGGGCCCACTTTAACAGCATCATTTTAATTTAATCACCTCTTTCAAGGCCCTGTGTCCAAATGCAGTCACATTCTGGGATACTGGAGGTGAGAGCCTGAAAACATGAATTTTGAGGGGACATAATTCAACCTATAGCAAAGGGTTGAACTGAAATTGAAATTTAATTTAAAATTTTTTGACCTATGATTATATACTTCAAAAAAATTTTTTCTCCTTTCTTTACAGATTCCACATTTGCATGTCTGCTTCAAAAGATTATCTTACCTTAGGATGATCTGTTTACCTACATTTTTGTTTTATGATTTCATTTTTAAAATTAAAATATTTAATATATGTGGATTTATTTTGATATAGTATTTTGAGATGAGGAACCTAATTATTTTGACAAGTGATTACTGTTTAAATACTGTTTGTTTAATAATCCATACTCTCTACCTTTAAGAATTATTAAATTATGGATATTTGGGGACTTTCTTGTCTCACTAATATGCCTGTTTCTGTCCAGGATCACATTACATAAGAATCACATATATAAAATGAAAAAAATAACATTTTAATTTCTGACAGCTTATGTCTTACTTCATATGATTCATTTTCTAAAGTTTCTTAAATGTGTTCATCTTTTTCCTTCTGGATAAATTCAGGATTATTTTCTCCAGTTCCGAAAGTATCCAGTTGAGACCCAAAAGAAAAAACTTTGTTTTTATTCTGTACTACACATGACACTGACTAAAGGAAAAGCCCAGTTTCCTCTGCTCACAGAATATTTCTGCGACCAGATATATGGAATTTTTCTCACACAGACCAATTCTCTGATGTCAGCTGGATGTCCTTCAATTTAACTCAATTCTGACACCATCTGCCTGGAGTTAGTGTCACATTCCATGGGCTCAGGGCTCAGTCCCATAAGACTGCCTCCAGTTCAGGTGCCAGTTGCAAGTCCTGGTTACCACCTGTGTTCTGACCCACTGGCTAGAAAGCAGCCATTCCCACAACTATCTCCTTGGGTTCAATAATTTTCTAGAATGGCTCACAGGACTCAGGAAAACAATAGATTACCGATTTATTATTATTATAACTCAGGAGCAGCCAGATGGAAGCCATGCACAGGGCATGGTACATGGGAAGGGGCATAGAGCATCACTGCCCTTCCAGAAGCACCACCCTCCCAGCACCTCCAGGTGTCCAGCCTGAAGGCTCTCCAAACTCAGGAGTCCCTTTGGGTTTTTTATGGAAGCTTCCTGTGGGTAAAATTGCAGTATTTCCAGAATCTCTTGCCAGGCTTTAGTGTATCTTCATATCAACAGGCATTCCTCAGGGGTGGAGAGTTCTAGTTCATCTCCATATCAATGGGTAATTACATGGGCCACGAGAGGGCTTATCTGAACCTGAGAGGTTTGGGGGGGTGGTTTGCTTGCTTCTGCCAGAGCAGGAGAGAGATGGCCCCAGACCGCTGTTTGTAAGCAATAAACAGGTTTTAAACTTTATTTCTCCCTTTGACTGATTTCAGTTTCAGCTAAGTATTTTGCCCTGGGATTTCCTCTCCCCAGAGCTACACTTCCTAACATAGGCATGATTAATTAGTTCATTGGCCATTAGTGATTAACTTGACCTCTCCTCTCCATGGAGTTTGGGGTAGGGAGGTGGGACTTAAAGTTCCAATACTAATCGCCTGGTTGGTTCCTTTGGCAACCAGCCCCACATCCTTAGAGGTTTTCTAAAAGTTGGCTCATTAACATAAACAGGTGTGGTTGAAAGGGGCTTATGGAGAATAATGAAAGATACCCCTTTCTCCTTTATTGCCTTTAGCACTTAGGAAATTCCAAGTTTTATCAGTTCTGTGACAGGAACAGGAAGACCATATTTATATTTATTGTAAATTACAATATCACATAATCTCATAACATCTACCTTAAAACTGGTATTTTTATAATACTGCATCTTCGCATCCAAGAACATGGTTTGTGTTCCTCAGGAAATTTTATAGTTTTTAAAAAATATATGCATACTGAATACAGTTGACTCTTGAACAATCTGGGGGTAGAGGCACTCCCGCTACCATGCAGTTGAAAATCTGTGTATAACTTTTGACTACCCAAAAACTTAACTACTAATAGCCTGCAGTTGACTTTATGGTAGTAAATAATAAAACAGACTAGTATCCACATACATTTTATGCATTCATGACATACCTTTTTCTTAATTTTTTTGACATTTCTAGGCTATGCAGTTCTTCTGTGAGTTTTTTCCAATTGTTTCAAATCTCTAACTATTTTTCAATATATTGGGAAAAAACCTGTGTAGAAATGGACCTGTACAGTTCAAACCCAAGTTGTTCAAGGGCCAATTATATTTATTATTAAGCTTATTTCTAGTGTCCAGTATGTGCATTGTTATTATCATTTGGAATGTTTTATGCTATTTTATTTCCTGAAAAGTTATTTATGATCTTTTATTGTATTTTATGTGTAACAGATTTAGCAAAGCTATTGGTTGTTTCACGTTTATATTGTAACTGGCCTTCTTTACCAAAGTCTGCCATCAGTTTAGTTTGTTCATTTGATTCTCTAGGTATTTCTTGGGAGGTAATTGGAGTATCTGTCAAAGAGTATTATTTTGACTTCTCCCTTTCAAAGTTAATACTACTTATGTCATTTTTTCTTTGTGTATGTCATTTATCTAAAACTAAAATCTGCTTGTGACATTCTGTTATTCAGAGGCATCCAGGAAACCTCAGTCTTCCTTGGTAAAGTATGGCCCTTTAGGATCTTCAGCCCCATCTCCCACAGAACCCTGACTCGAATTCTTCACCTAGAACCCCTGGCCACATTGTAAAACAGGCAGCTTCCTAAATGGGATGTTCCTACCTGCTACTGTCTTTGCCTAGAAAATGCTTCCTCCTGTTTCCTCCTTTCCTCTTTTCCCCTAGCTCAAAGCTTCTCAAACTTTATTGTGTATATGAATCACCTAGGATCTTGTTAATAATGCCGATGTGTTTTAGTAGTTTTAGTGTAAGTCCTGAGATTCTGCATCTCTAGCTTCTGAGCATAGCCTCCTATCCCTTAGCGGGGACATGGCTAAGTCTTCCTTCTCCTTTAAAATTTAGTTCAGTCACTTCTGGTAAGATTTCCCCAAACTTTAGCCTCACAGCATCCCCATAATACTGGTGGTGGGTTAGTAGAGACCAAAGGTAGAGAGTCTATACTATCTTGTATATTACCTGACACATACTACCAAGTCAATATTGAATAAACGGGTGAACTGATATGGGAAATAACTTTCATTTTAGCAAGTGAGAACAGGATTAATAAAATCACTCCTTACATAATTCCTTCTGAAATTTCTAAACTCTTTTTGAAATCACTTCAGAAGGAATTCGGCGAGAATAGAATAACAGACAGGCAAGTGTGGAAGTAGAAGTGAATGAAATGTTTTAAAAGTTTTACCAATTTTTAGCAATTGTGAACATTCTAAAAAACATAATGAATAATGAAAAGCACTGTTTTCAATTGCCTAAGTAGCCAGGATATTTGGCGCACTACGCAAAGCATTTTTTCCCCTAGGAAGCCTCAAATTCAATTTAGATATGTATTTTATCTTGAAGCATTTCTCTATAATCCTATTTTTATGGAGTCTATGAAGCATTTTAGCATATACATTTTTTCCTCTTGATTCCATAGAACTGTCAAGATCAATATTTCCTTCCATTACAGATGGAAAACCTGGGCGCCTTGTCTTGTCCTGTGATCTCTCCACCAAGAACTGTCATTGACCCACCTGAGTTGAAAATCAAGCCTTTTGAAGTTCAAGGTAGACCAACCTGGGATAAAAACTAGTCTGAGAAACCCTGGTAACTTTGTAAATGAAGCACCCATGCTGATATAGCATATACCTTGGGGTATTATAGGTCTTATGTAATCCACGCACAGCTACCGCTCTCACCTCATTTGCTCCCGCTCCTCCCCTGCTCCCTGGGCTCCGCTAGGGCCTCTCTTCTGCTGCTCCAATACATCAAGCAACCCCTTTGTCAGCATCTTTGCATGTCCTGAGTCCTCTGGCTGGAACTTTCTGTCCAGTGACTTGACCCCTCACTCCCTGTTTGTTCACATGCCAGGCCCTTGGAGGCCTTCCTTGCCCACACTATCTGAAATAGCATACACCGTCCCTCTCCCATTAATCTTACCTCTCTTTATAGCAGCTATCCCTCCTTAATCTCTATCTTCTTGCTAATTTATTTGTTGTCTGCAAGTCCCACAACGTATCAAGGAACAGTTGTTCGCCAGTGTAATGAACTTGACACAGAAGAGGACCCAATGGCTGAATACAACATCCCAGATTTAAGAGAGGTAGGACAACTGAGTAAAGATTTGGGGATGTAGAAGGCTTCTTCTCAATTAAAAAAGAATCAATTTGCCCCTAAACAATGTGTAAATAGATGTCACATATGGAAGCTAACAAGGTTTACGGAAGTGACTCTGTATAGAAAGCCTTAATTAAGGTATCATTTACAATTAGTTGGACTTTACTGCTGATGTTGCTGAGGTACATCTACACACAAGACCCTTTACTAGAGTGCATTTTCCAACATTCAGCCTCCAGACGCAGTCCAACTCAGTCTTCAGTTATACACTGCTTTAGGCCAGGTCAGCTTGGATTAAGTCCATATTTTTTAAATCCTGGCATTGATTTGTTTCATGCCTGAGGCCAGTGGTGATTGGAACATGCTCCATGCTTCATAAGCAAAATCCAAAGTAGTAAAAGATTCCAATTCCAAGACAGAAAAGTATTCAGGAGGCTAACAAGTGCATCTGTTTTTTCCTTATTCAGGAATACATATTGAAAAAAACCAAACACCCTGCTCAAACCCTGGCCATTTTGACAGTATTTCATTTAGTTCAATTCTGCTTGTGATGAGTGTTGGTCACTGTGCTTTCCTAAAGGGAATCTTTGATGTTTTGAATCTGGGCCTGGATTGCCTGGCAGTTAAAATGCCCTATCTGTACCTGGACATCCCCTACCCTCTGGGCCCACTTCAGCACACCTCAGGGAATCCAGTCATTCTCATGATGGAGTGGGGGACCCTCTGACTTCTTAGCCTTCGTCAAAACATTCTCTAGTCCCTTGGACTTCCCCATATAGCCAAGGGTATCAGTTGACACCATTATGCCGTGTACCTGCTCCCTTTCTCCTGCCTGTTTCCAGGCCTCCCATTCCTCCAAACTGTGGGCTCAAATCATTGACTTCCACCCATAGGAAACTTATTAAAGTTCTGAAATAGAGTGCGGCTCCAGTTTTCAGCTATTTTCTTATATTGTATTTCCACTAATGCTAAGTTCCTTTTTCTCCACTACTAAATATTAAAGAAAAAAGAAAGAAAAACAACTCTTTGTGGATCCTACTCTCTCCCTCTACTGTCTTATTCCTCTTCTTTTGTTATAACCAGTTTTCCATAAATATTTCTACAGAATTTTAATGATTATTCATGAATGACTATGAACAGACATTGTGCTAACTCTCTAAATACATAGCCTCATTTCATGATCTTGAAGCAGGCAGGGATTGAACAAGAGGGACCTCATTTTGGAATGAGCCTCCGTCTTGGGACCTGCACCTAACTTGAAAACATATTCTTAGAATAGCACTTGATTAAGCAAAAGTTTTAGGTTAACTTGACCTGTGACAATTTATCATTAGCATTCTTTTCTTCTGAAAGCCTCTGTTCTATGGCATCAAGAGGCACCTGTTGGCTAACAGACTGTGAGATTGTAAACTGATGTCTGTTAAGTGTCAAAGTAATGCCTTACCCTGAGACATATTGGTGTGAGAATGTCAAGGAAGATCAATCATTGTCGCATCTCTGAAATCCTGAACCTTAAAATTAGACTGCCTTTATAAACCCTGCACCATCCCCTCTCCAGGGGGCCTGACTTCTCTCTCTGTCTGCTCCCTTGCATAAAAGCTGTCTTTAATAAACCCCACCTGCTTTCTTTCTTTTAAGTTCAGTGTTCATTTCTATGACATTGAAACTCAAGAACCTTGTCTTTGAAGGTCTGGTAACAATCTGAGCATTCTAGATGTGTATAAGATTACCCCTGTGTTACAGATGAAGAGGACACTGAGGCTTAAAGTTGTTAACTTATTTCCTCAAAGTCACAGAGTGTATGTAGCCAACTTGGGGTTCAAATGCACACTCTAACCAAGGAGCTACTGTGTCCTGTGATGACCAGGATGTGCTGTCTGCCAGAGCTCAACATGTGTTCATTCCACTATACATTCTAATTTCCAGATGACAAAGTCTCCAACTCAATATGCTTTTAGTCATTTTTTAAAAATCTTGGTTTAGCATTCAATGCCTTTAACTCTTTTTACCTATGGCATCAGCTCTTTTGGCTTATGTGACTGCATTCTTTCTTGGATTCCTTCTTTCATCTCTGACTGCTGCCTCTCAGGCTTTTCCTTCACTGCCATCTCTTCCCAATTTCCATGGTGTTTGTATTCATACGTACATCCTTCCCCAGGTAATTTCTTCTATATTAAAAGATGTTTTTGCATGACTCCTAAAAGTGACATCTCTAATCTTGAGCTGTCTTATTGGACACATTTCTACTTTAACCATCGATATTTCAAAATTAATTTATCTGTAGAAAAAGTAACTACTTCATTGCTATGTGTATTTGTGGCTTTGTGAGTATGGGAAGAACTCTAAGGAAAAAACTTCATTCTTGTAATTATATGGGATGATTGGTAAAGGATAAGGTAGGTCTTAATGTCATTAACCTGGTGGAGAAGGGTTCCTTAGAGAGAAAATTTGACCAAGAGAGTGAGATGCAGGTCAGTGAGAGAAAAGGCTGAGGGTCCAGTCTGAGTCTAGTTATTAAATAATTGATATTGTAGATTTTAGGTTTTAATAGGGAGCCCACCATAGAGAGGAAGACCAATAGCTAGAAGAGGATAAAATCCTTGAAAGCAGGGGTTAGAGAACTTTCTCTGAAAAAGCGTCACATAGTACACCTTATAAGGTAGGCCATATGATCTCTGTCACAACCACTTAACTCTGACACTGCAGTGTGAAAGCAGCCAGAGACAATACATAAATTAATGTGGCTGTGTTCCAATAAACCTTTATTTTCAAAAACCAACAAGGGGCTAGCTTTGGCCCACAATATGTAGTTTGCTGACCACTGCAGTGATCCCAAGGAACAGAAAAGCAAAGATCAGTAAGTTATTACACAAAACCCCTCCCAGCACCTGCTTTTCCTGATCCTCTAACACTTACTTCAAACATTTTAGTTACTCTTCAGTTTTGTTAAAAGAAATTTAGGATTGATAGTGTGTCCAGGTATGAGCAAGAATATTACTGGGGAAGCAGCACACCCCAAGGACACTCATTTTATCAACAAGTAGTGTGTGAGTTTCTTGAGGACAAGAATGTAACTTATTTGTTAGTACAGATACCTGGCACTGAGCATGCTGTTTAGCATATGAATGCTGCCCTATAAATACATCTCAGATAAACCGGTTGAGTCTTCACAGCTAGTAGTGTGTATTCGGTCACCTAGTCCCAAGTCTGATGTAAAATTTCCTAATACATATGGCTGACACAAATAATCAGAGATTAGATCAAGCCTGTATTTCTCAAATATGGGAATAAAATTGACCCTCACAGCCTTTAAGTCACTTATATATATGTAATGGTGTCCAAATTTTAGCTCTCTTTCAAAAGACCCTACTTTTTCTGTAGTCAAAGGATTCTACTCTTTTCTCTTACATTGTCATTTCCAATGGCAAAGTCTTTCTTCCAAAGACAGATAATGTTATCTAAATGCTCTATAGATACAATGATTATTAGAAATATTTATTAAAAAGAGTTAAAGGTATTGAATGCCAGTAATTGACTTCATATGTTATTGGTTATATATAAGCTTTTTTTTTTTTCTGGGGTATTTTGAGCCCATAATCCTCTATTCTGACTTCAGTCAGTAAGAGTGAAGATTCATAAACATGTTTGAAAGCTGTCATGACTTAATCTTTCCTCAGAGGGCCTGCTGTTAGATATTATGTTATAGGGACTACTGAATATTTTGTCATAATCTGTATAGCTCAGGATAGGTATGTGGGGACCTCAGTTATGTACCTTCAAGGAGAAAAAACTGTAGAGCAAAGAAAGGACTAATGATTAGAGAGCCCAACCCTCCTGTAGTATTTTGCTCAGGCTGCTGTTATTATACAATAAGCTAGGTGACTTAACCAGCAGACATGTCTTTCTCACTGTTCTAGGGAGTGGGAGGCCCAAGGTCAAGGTGCTGGCTAATTCATTTCCTGGTGAAAGCTCTCTTCCTGGCTTGTAGACAACCACTTCCAATGGCTTCCTTACACGGCCTCTGTGCTCATAGGGAGTGTGGGAGGAGGGAGAGAAATAGAGATAAGGTCCGGGGAGAGACCTCTCCCTTTTCTTCTAAGACTGCCACTCATTGAATTAGGACCCCACCCTTAAGATCTCATTTAATTTTAGTTACTTCCTAAGAATTCTATCTCCAACTACAGTGACATTGAGGGTTAGGGCTTCAACTTGTGAATTTGGCAGGGGCAGGGGTGCTCACAATTCACTTACAGCACCTGGAGAGGCTGACCAGACACACTGATTACAATAATAATTAAAAATAATGGCCAATACAATGTGCCAGAATTGTTTTTTTCATTGAGATCAAGTTTACAAACTATAAAATTCATTATTTTAAGTGTACAATTCAGTAGCTTTTTTTATATTCACAGAATCGTTCTCTCTCCAAATCCCCCCCAAAAAACCCAGTACCCCATAGCAGTCAGTCACTCCTTACTCTTTCCTCCCCCGATTCCCTGTCAACCACTAATCTACTTCCTATCTGTATGAATTTACCTGGACCATTCATAGAAATGCAATTTTGAAAATAAGTGAAACTTGTGGCTCAAATCATTTTAAATAACCCAAATATTCACTTAATCTTCACAACTACCTATGAGCCAGGTATTATTCTTATTTCACAGATGAGAAAAACTGAGACATGGTTTAGTAATTTGACCAGGCCACAGAGTTCCTAACTGGAAGAACTGGAATTTAAACCCAGGGAGACTGTAGTCAATCTGTGTTCTGAACTACTACACTAATTTCTCCTTCATCCACAGAGATTCATCAGACCTTATCTCCAGGGTCATCAAAGATGGGCAGAATAGCAACCAGAGTCTGTGGGAAAGTAGAATATCTGTGGCTGAGTGACTGATATCATTGTGATTGAGTTGACACACCCCGTATGGAACAGGATCTCAACCTGAGGCAATAGTAGATAAAGCAGATTCAACTTCTTAGAAGAGAATGGGCTAACCGGAACTATGGTCAATGGTCTGGACAACTAGGATCATTTCTAGTGGGGCATCATAAACAGAAGAAACTAAGATTATTTTCAGGGTGTCAAGTATATTAGTCCTTTAAGAAGGAAATAACAATGTCCATGAGACCATTGGTTGTGTCCATTTGTTATGTCTCCATGGTTAGATATCCGTGAAGCACACCCTCATAGGCACCAAGATCATAGTCATTTACTATAATAATATAAGTGGAAAGAGTTTAAAGTAGCTATTAACAGTAGAAATGCCAGCTCACTGGATGTATAGGTAACTGGAACCTTAAATCCCGGAAACGGTACAGCAACACTTAACCACAAAACCCTAGCCACAGGAGACTACGTGTATATGATATTCAAGGACCCTTAACTGAACATTTCACTTTTGACAGTCTCTGAAAGAGGTCAGTGTGTGGAGGCCAACAAAGGAAGAGAGAAGGGATGTAGAAGGCAGTGCCACCTCTGTTATTTTCCTGTTGCTGGGAAAGTATCACAGATTTGTTGGCTCAACGCAACGCAGATTAATTTTCTTACACCTCTGGAAATCACAAATTAGAAATCAGTTTCACTGCATAAAGTCAAGGTGTCAAGTAGGGCTTCTGCAGGCTCAGAGGGGAGAATCTTTCCCGCTCTTTTCAACTTCTGGAGCCTCTTGCATTCCTTGGCTTCTGGCTTCTTCCTCCATGTTCAAAACATATAGCTCCAGTCTCTGCTTCTATCATCACATCACTTTCTCTTCTAACTGTAGTCAAAGCTACCTCTATCTTCCTCTTAAAGGACATTTTTTTATTACATTTAGGGCCCATCCTGATTATGCAGGATACTTTCCCTATGTTAAAGATCCTTTAACTCAATCACATTTGCAAAATCCTTTTCACCATGTAAATTCACATTCACAGGTTCCAGGGATTAGGACATAGATATCTTTGGAGGCCTCCTCCATCATTATACCCCACTGCCCCTCAACCTTCATCTATTACATAAACTTTACCAGAGACACTGCTGAGATATCCAATCCTGAGAAGAGATACCAAACATCTATTTAATCATTCACGAGTTTGTTCAGTCTCTATTAGGTGTCTGTGTTAGCCTTGGAAACAAACATCATAGTAGCTATATCCCTGCCCTCGCGGAGCTCACGTGACATTGTTTCCTTTACTAAATCACATATGCCTTCCCCCTTTCTCCCTTATCTGCTGCTGTGGATTTGCCCTTCCTAGTCCAGTCCTGCCTTCCTGACCTGAAGCCAACTAGTACAGTCGTTCAGGGAGGATGGGACAAGAACGGAATTCATTTAAACATGTAACAATTCATTTGTTACCATTAAAAACCTGATCATGATGCTTTTTACTCTAATGTTTACTACACCTAACCTGAAGTTACACAGAAAACACTGTAACGTCCTAGGCATGGGTTAAATCCCTCTGCGTAGGGATTAGTGACTGCATGAGTATTACCCAAGAAAGAGCTGCTTCCTGGAGAATGAAAGCTGTTTTTCCTGCAAAGTGCTAAATGACAACAGATGTGTGACCTGTTTAGCAGTATCCGTCTTCACAGATAGGAGTCTGCTTCCATCTTCTGGCTGGAGAATTTCACAATCATCAGTACTCCCCAGGTAATCTCTACTTGGATCTTTGTATTTGCTTCTGACTTGTTGGTATAATGTCAGCTCCTGTCCGTGTAGACCTTCTTTATTCCAAAACTTACGGGCTCTCTCTAGTCCTGGCTTTTGGAATGATTGATTAAACTAACTAGTGTGTCGTATTATGAAAATTGTTAGACAGTTAGAGAAAACATCTGAAGCCATGAAGAGGTCCATGGCAAACAGAAGACACTTAGAGGCCTGAGGAAAACAGGCAAGTTGACCCAAGGAGGGAAGAGCATGACTGAAGTTCCAGAGGCACTTGAATAGCAGTAGTTGAGGAGAGAGAATTCTGTTGTTCCAGAAACAATATTGGGGATCGTAACTGGTCTTTGTTATGTCCCATGAGAGCCAACAACTTGAGAATGCTCTATGAGAGCTGTAATTTCCAGGAAAAAATATATTTATTTTGTGGTCTGTTATGTGAAGTATATATCAGAAAACAGGGCTAATTAGGACCTCTGTTGCAGAAAACTAAATGTTTTACTGGTGCTATTCAAGAAGACACACATTTTTGCCATTTGAGTATGAAAAAATATTATTCTGCGTTTGAGCCCAAGAGAACTAGGAAGAGCTGAGGGGAAAGAATATCTATAATATGAAATATATTAGAGTACTCTGTCATAGGTCCAATGGAATTAGCGTGAATGTGGTTATAATCAAATAAATGCAAAGTGAAACAATAGTGAGACTCCATTTTGCAGCTGACTGTCCAACACTGAAAAAAGATGCAGCTGATGATACAAACTAAGGTACAATATAAAGGGAAAGTAGAATCTTTCTGGAAAGCAATTTGAAAAGTGAGCTTTGAAAAGTTTATACTATTTGAATCAATAATTTTGATTCTAGAATAGTATACTATAGAAATAATCATAGATGCATTCAAATATTTGCATAAAAGGGTATCTATTATGGTACTGTTTATCACAAGCAAAGATCTATTATAATAACTACCACATATTGAGTGATTATTATGTTTCTGACTGATTGATGCTTGAGCCTGAGACATAGCAAGAAATGAAGGGGAGAGAAAAGAGAAAGAGGAAAGAGAGAAATAACGTAAGAAAGTAGAAGTGTAGAGCGTTGCGTATCCCCTCTGTTTCTGAGCCACCTAATGATTTGGTATTTCAGGTCTTGAAAAAAATCAGATTAAATGTAAAAGACTTAGGAATGGTTTAAATGAGATTTTTGGGAAAAGGCACATTCTTCCACTGCTCCACCTCAACCATGGTAAAAATTGATATCCTGAAACTGTGCTGTCCAATTAGGTAGCCAAAATTGATATCCTGAAACTGTGCTGTCCAATTAGGTAGCCACTTAGCTACATGTGGCTACTTCAATTTAAGTAAATAAAATAAAACATAAAACCTTCAGTTCCTCCATTCTATTTCAGCCATCCAATCCTGTAGCCATTTGCTGGTATTTACCATCATCTGGAATTGCTCTGAAATTATAAATTCAGATTTTTACTTTTTTTCTTCATTTCATTCCCTTGATTACTCCCAGTACACGCATCCTCCTAACTCATTCTGTTGATGTCCAATTGGTTGATCCCTTTATTTTCTCCCTATCCATTAATACACTGATGTCCAATGAAAGTGTAGTGAATTATCATGGTCATATAGGTATTCTGTTAGATAATATTTATTACCTTCAGGAAGTTCTAGTCAATCTGCTCTACGTTTTGATCATGAATGAATCATAAATTTTATCAAATGCCTTTTTTCCGTCTTTTGAGATGATAATATAAGTTTAGGATTTTTTTCTCTTTATTCCTCTGATGAGTAAATTACCTTGATTGGCTTCAATGTTAAGTGATCTACTAGTGATTGTAAAAAATCTCCAAAAGCTAGAAATAGAAGGAACTTCTTCAACCTATATCAACAAAAACCTACAACTAACACCATTCTTAATTGGTAAATACTGAAAACTTTCTCCCTTAATATTGGGAACAAGGCAAGGATGCCTACCCCATCACTTCTATTTTGTGATATGATAGTCCAGAAAGGACACAGGAGGTCCTTGACTATACAATAAGGCAGCAAACAAAAAATATCCAAACATGAAAGGAAGAAGTGCAACTGTCTTTATTTGCATACAACATGGTAATCTACATTTAAAAAATCCTAAAAGATGTATTTTTAAAAATCCACTAGAACCATTAAGTAAGTTTAGTGACATTGCAAGGTACAAGTTTAATATACATAACAATCAGTTTTTCTTCTCTATACTAGCATTAAACAATCAGAAACTGAAATTAAAACAATGAAATTTATAATAGTATAAAAATATGAGATGCCTAACAAATTTGGCAAAATATGTGAAAGACCTGTACACTGAAAATGACAGAATGCCAAGATTAAAGAGACTTTAACAAAGGGAAAATATACCATGTTCATGGATTGTATGACTCAGTATTCCTAAAAATTCCAATAATACTCAAACTGATCTGTAGAATCACTGCAATCCCTACCAAAATTCCAACAGACGGTTTTTTTTTCAGAAATTGACAAACAGATTCAAAAATTTATGTGGAAGTGGCAAGGACCTAGAATAGCACAACATTCTTGAAAAAGAACAAAGTCAGAAGACTTACACTATCTGATTCGAAGACTTATTATGAAGCTATAGTAATAGAGATACCATGGTACTGATAGATAGACATATTGATCAATGGAACATAACAAAGAGTCTGAAAATAGACCCACCTATTTATGTTTAGTTGATACTTTATGAAGATTCCAAGTCAAGTTAGTAGGGAAAGAATAATCTCTTTAACAAATTATGTTAAATAAATTTGAAAAGTGATAATAGCAGTAGGCAAAATAATGAACATTTACCCTTGTCTTACACCTTATGCCCAAAGTAATTCAAAGTGGAATATAAACCTAAATGTAATAGCTAAAAATATATAACCTCTAGAACAAAATGAGACACTCTTATTTACCTTGATTTTGGCAAAGATTTCTCAAGTAGAATACAAAAAAACACAAACTATAAAGAAAAAATTAATAAATTAGACATCATCAAAATTTTTAACTTTTGGTTTGAAACTCTTTGCAAACATATCCAACAAAGTTCTTATTTGAAGACATCTTAAAAACACCCACAACTCAGTAAGAAGACAAACATCCGAGTAAATACTGGGCAGAATACTTGAGCAGATAATTCACAGAGAGACAGACGAGTCTCTGAAAGATGGATAGCAGATAGGTACATGGTGCACAGCATCACTAGATATGAGGGAAATGCAAATGCAGAGGCACAATTAAATACCACTACATATCTACTAGAACTAAAACTAAAAGATTATTCATATCAACTGTTGGTGAGGAGTGGAACACAGCTCTTATACATTGTTATTGAGAATGTAAAGTGATACAACTGTTAGAAAACAGTGTAGCAATTTATATCATGATATAACCTGTTTTGACATGATAATGCTGGTTGCTGTATTGAAATTCACATGAGGGAGTGGGGTTGGGGAAGAGGGGTATACATGTAAAGAGATAAACTGAGATGCAATTTGGAAGGTGTTGCAATAATTCAAGAATAGAGTAATATCCATCAAGGTGGTAAAAAGTAATTAGATTTTGGATGTGTTTCGAAATTACAGCCTGATATGTGTAAGAGAAATGGCAAGAATGGTTCCAATATTGTGTGTGTGTGGGTGCAACTACAAGGATAGAATTACAGCTTACTGAGATGGGAAGTATTACAGGAGGAAAAGTTTGGGAAGGGAAGATGAGAATAGTTTGGAAAATGTTAAGTATGAGATGCCTACTACCTATCTAAAGGAAGATGGTAAGCAGGCAATGGAAAAATCTAGAGCTTACAAGTAAAGTCCGGGCTAGAGATAAAAATTTTGGGATTATCAACATATAGATGGTATTTAGAAATATGAGAATAGAGAAGATCACCAAAATAACAATGGTTGGATCCTGAGATTGTCATGGAGTAAGTGGGAGTGATGTCTAAAATTTTCATGAAATAAGTGTCATTCAATATGTTGAATCCTGAGACACTCCAATCAGGAGGCCAAAATATATAAAGGATTTAGTAAATGAGGGGGAAATGTAACAGTCAGTGAGTTAAGAGGAAAACCACAGAGACAGTGTCCTAGAAAGTATTTCCAGGAGGAGAGAATAGTCACCTCTGAGAAATGCTACTAGTTCAAATCAGATGAAAACCCTTACATGTAGCATTTAGGTAATTTATGACTTAGGCAAGAGTAGTTTGAATGGAGAGTTTGGGGCAAAAACTTGATTGAAGTGTAACTCAAGAGAGAATGTGAGGAAAGGAATGGGAAACAATAATTATAGATAAGCCTGATGAGATTATTTTTCTGTAAAAATAGCACAGAAATAGGGAAATCCTTAGAAAAAGAATGGAACCAAAAGAGGGATTTTTGAGATAGGAAAGTGACCACACGTTTATAAACTGATGGGAACATTTCTTTAGAAAGGAAAAATTGATATCCTTGTGAACACAAGGAGAAGAGACAATCTGGTGCACAAGTGAAGGCTGACCTTAGCTAGAACAAAAATAGTTTATAAAGGTAGAATATATGGTACTAATGCTATAGGTAGCTAGATTTGGTAGAAGGAGCTTTTGGAAGTTTTAATCTTCATTTTTGTTAGTAAAATAGTCATCAGCTGAAGGTGGGGACATGTTAGGGTTTTGAGGAAAAAGATAAAGGTAAAAATAATTACTCAGACAACATGGATTAGGAAAACACATCATGATACCTAAGGCAAAATGAAAGGCTCATGTAACTTCAAGATCATATATTTAAAGTCAAACACATTCAGCAGCATCATGGATGAATGGACAGAGTGGTTCAAGACTTTAAGCAAGGTTATAATTTAATTTTAGTATCATTTAATACAAGCTTGTAATTTTGTCAAGCAATTAAAATGATGCAAAGATCACAAATGACTTGAAGATATATGGGAGAAAGTGAATAACATGACCATTTGATTCCACATGGATATGCAGGGAAATGAGGACATCCATGAAATCTCTGGTAGAATCGATCAATGGGTTATAGTTCTGGGCCAGTGGAAGCATCTGGGGCACTTCAGAGTATGCGCTGAAAAGATAGACAGCAGTAATTCAGTCCTTGAAACTGACATTATGAAGAGGTTACAGTCTTTGGTGTGATGAGGTCTAGGATATGTCCATTGGAGTGGGGAGAAACAAGATTGTTGGAGGAAAGAAGGCTTAAAAACCAAAAAGCCAGATAATTAGAAGTTTCTTCATAGTCATCGAAACCACCAATGATTAGGACAGTGGTAATATTTTAAGACACTGACTTTGACCCATGAGCTAAAACTGTCATGGGATAAGTGAGAGTGACTCAAGGACAGTAGATGATTCCAGCAAGAAGAATAAGTGATAAGAGTCTTTCTATACGAGATTCACAACTATGCATTCTGAGGGAAGAGGGAGTGAAAATGGAAAGGAAGTACCAAAGTAAGACACCAGTGCATTTGGTGTGGAGCAATATGGAACACATATTATAACGTGGCTCCATGGGTAATGGAATGGTAGTGTCTTCAGGGAAGGGCCAGATTCAAGTGAGAGCAAGAAGGCAAAGGAAAAATGAAATCAGGGCAATTTCAGGTTAAAGGGAATTCTTCTTGGGGTTTCCATAAGTGTGAAAGAGCTCAGGAGAAGAATCTCAGTTCAGGGTTGGGAGAAGGATAAGAGATGAGAGGCACAAACAGGGATGTGAAGAGCTATATGGGGATTAGACAGGAGGCGATGAAAGCAGCCCCTACCTTCTTGTGGTGCTGACAAATATGAGAGTTGATGGCTGTAGGAGACTGATTATGGTGATGCCAGGGCTTTCGTGTTAGTGGGTAAAGAGATGTGGGGTTCTCTCCCGAGTGTGCGGCCTCCTGGAGCTGCCTCTTGTCTCCTGCCAAGGAAGGGGTATATCATTAGATGTTTTGTTAGCAATCCTCTGTCTCTTCCTCTCTATATCCAGTCATGTTGATCCTACTTTATCGACCAGGTCAATAAACCCTGGTCCCTTCTCTTCATTCTAGTTTCTAGTCCATAAATCATCATGCACCCCCTAGAATACTGCAGAGAGCACCGAAAAGGACTTCCTGCTATTCATGCCACTTCCCTGAAATGATGTGTGCTCCACATGGCTACCAGGGTCTATAACTTTGCATTTCTTTCTTTTTTTTTCAGTTTATTTGTTTTAACTAAACAGTAACAAATACTTGTAATAAATTCAGACAACGTGTATAATGTAAAAAGGAAATACATTTTCTTCAACTTTACACCCACACTCCAAAGGTAGCGTTTGGAAACAACTTGGTGTGAGTCCAGTGGGATCATACTAGACATGTTCATCTTCCACAGGCATCTCCAACAACATCATATATCTCAGACATCTTTCAAATGAGTACATGTAATTTTATTTTATTCTTTTTATTTCTACCTAGTATTTTACTGTCTTGGTTTATAAAAGTTTATACATTCATTCCCTCATTGAGGTACTTTTATGTTGTTCTCAGTGTTTTTTTCTATTACAAGTAATACTGGAACAAATATCACTGAAACATGTATTTTCATACAAATGCTAGCATTTCTGAATTACAAATTCCTAAATATTATCAGCTGAATCCAGTAGTATGTATACTAAAAGACAGCTGCATCAAACTGCCTTATTAATTTTAATACATATTGTTGAATAGCAGTGTTTTGAATTGTTTAAAATACTAATAATATTTTAATGTCTCCCCCAAATAAGGTGGTATCTCTTTATTACTTTATCATTCCTTTAATTATTACTGAAGCTGATTTATTAATGCCATATTTTATCATATAGCCATTAACCATTTTAGGTATTTCATCTTTTTCCCATTATTTCAGATGTCATCAATCCATTTAATTCACAAATATACTTTTGGGATGAAAGACATTTCTCTTTAAAAAAAATCCATTGATAATTTGATGGCAATTCTATTGTATTTTCATATCTGTTTGGGAGAACTGAGCTCTATAACATTGGTACCAAAAAAACAAGAATATGACTGTTTATAAAATTATTCAAATTTAGTTTTGTTCTTCCTTCCATAAATAACTATGCATAGATCAAAGTATATTTCCATCACATTTTAATGGACGATTCCTGATACAGAAGAAAACGACCAATTTTTGTATATTTATGTGGTATCTGACCTCCTTAAAAGACTATCTTTTTAGCATCTATGGAGATGATGATATTTTTACCTTTTTTTAAATATAGTATTGCACTAATCTATTTGCTAATGTGGAAGGATTATTGGGTTTTAAAACCCTACTTGGTATGACATATACATTTCTAAACACACTGCTACTTAAGCATCTACAATAAGTAATGTTACAATAAGTAATGTTCTCTAATAAGATTTCAAACTCAGTGCCTATAGGAGCCAAGCAGGTGATGCAAACTAATAAAGTTAGTCTCGGGGTATACTAAAGGCTGTTGTGACCTAAAAATAATAATGTTTGGTGCTTAAAACACATGTTCATTACATGTCTTTCAAATACAAGAAACCAAGGATAAATTAATAAATAACTGAAAGGAATATCTCTTAATATGTATGCTTTTGTGCAAAAGATATCTGTTCTTTCATTCATCTAGTGATCACATATTAATCCCTGGTTTAATATGTGTATAAAATACCATTTTATACTGACGGTACTGCACTGGTGACAGAATTGAATAAAACATTATATATTCCCTCTAGGACCTTATAATGTAATCAGACATATTAAAAAACATCAATTATCAGATTGTTACTTGTTATTCTAAGATCATTAGACAATAAAAAGAATTTGGGAATTTTCTATTGGATTATATAATAGATGATGAAAGGTTTTGAGAGTTGACTTAATTTCTCCTTACTGTCCTAGTTTTAATATGAAATGTAAATCATGGGTATCTTACCATGTATTATCTAAATGAGTTGATCTATGGTTAGACATACAAATTCACCTTAACAACCCAAATGGAGATATATTTGTGGATGTGTGTATGTGTGTGTGTGCATACAGGAGGATTGAGGATTGAGGATTGAAAACATTTTCCAGTATCTCCTGAAGTATAAAGACGAACTTACTTTTCTATGGGCAGAACCATTAAATGTGAAACCAAAATTTGCACCATCTAGTCTATTTGATATTTCTCTAGGCAATATGTTCAGATTTGCTGGAATATTGAACATTTTCAAATCTAAAATGCCGCTTGGTGTCTTTGTTTCATTTGAAATCATATTTAAAGAAAAATCTGAATTAGTAAACAAACATCCCATAGCCATTTGTCAAAATGCTTCCTCAGAGAGAGAGAATATATTCCATTAGTCAGCAACTGTATATATATATATGAGCAGTAGAACTCAGAAAAGTAGCCTATACAGAGTCTTTTTCAGTGATTCTAGTTTCCTAACTCCATCTTTCCCATAGTTAATTATTTAAATGTTTAATCGGTTTACAAAATATTCTGTTTAAAGTGGTTGCTATGGCTGTTATTGCTGTTGTTTTGGAGGTAAAGCCAAAATTCACATGATGGTAACTCACAAATTAACATCCAAATACCCTTAAAGTTATAATCTTCATTTTTTAAATACCTTAAAATTTGATTCACATATATTACTGTGTTTTTGTGTGATTAAATGTTAGACTGATTGAACACTGTTATTATAAGGAAACTTTTGTTGAGTAAGACCCACCTCATATGCTCCTGAGAATTGTCTATTATATGTGACATTCATAGCTGTTTGAATCTTATAAGTTTTAGTTAACAATCAATCAAAATAATATAGAAGAAAACATCAGTTACGATTCCATAACAAAATGCTATAGCAGAAAGGGCTAATTTATATGGTAGAATAATTTAAAACAAATGTTATTGCCATTAGACCTTTTCTTTTAGATTCAGTTTAACTCATTTTAAAGAATGTTTGTACAATATATTCTCCTGTAGAAAAGTTTGAAGACAGTTGCCTTGAATCACCCTGTATTTCCACTCTATCAAGGTATCCTTGAGAAATTAAATGTCAACATCTCAAAATAGTGGATTTTATACTCCAGAGGCTGAATGGTATTCAAGGCTCAATGATTAAAATTGTGGCCATAAATGAAAGATTTCTCTCCTATTATTAGTGGGTTTCAACCATGGTATTAGCTGAACCAGAAATAGTCAGGGACACACTCCAAACGGAAATATGTCACTCTAAAACAGAGGACAGGGGAGACCTCCTCGTGAGTTAACAGCACATGAGAAAGGGATTGCATAGTTCTATGCCCTTATGTCTTCTATAATGAGTTGGAAAAATCAAAATAAATTGAAGCAGATAAGTTGTATATGCTTCCTTTGATCCATGAGTGCAAACATTCACATTAAATTTTCTGTTATCAGGTAGACTTCATATTTCCAACCCTAACTGGACCCTGTGCATGGTGAACCCATACTGGAAAGCAGAGGTGGCAGGAGTGCTATTAGCAGTGGTGACAAGCACCTACCACTCTTCCCTTTCCAAGGCTGAAAGGCCATTGACAAGAGGCCACCAAACTGCTTCAGGGAGGCAATGTGGGCACATCAGAAAGATTCAGAGAAACTTGGTAGTGATTCCTGATTCTATTCCTTACTAGCTATATAATTTGGACAAATTATGTAACCTCTCTGATTCTTTTTATCCTACCAGTAAGACAGTGGCCATAATACCTCCCTAAAAGGATTTATGGGAAAATTAAATAAATTAATCATTCAAACTTCCTAGACAACTATAAGGTACATAGTAGCTTGCTTACTACTTCTTAATTTTTCAACTTATTTTATATCCATATGATTATTTTTTTCAAAATAGATCTGTTCCTTACAAAAATAACCTATAGTAATTGTAGAAAAATTAGAAAACACAATAAAGAATAAAGGAGTAAATAACTATAACCCATCACCTAGAATTAGCCACTGTGAAAAGACTGTCATATAATCTGCTAGAAAACAAAAATAAACAATTTATATGACCACATTATATATTTTAGCTTAATCCTTGAATTCTTTATTTAAAATATATCTTTGATAACTTCTACATCATCATTTTAACATCTACAGAGGAGTCTCCTCAACTTTAGATACTTTTATTGAGCAATGCACTTTTCTTCTGCATAATTTTTTCCTATTAACAGTGATAACTTTGCAAGTATTACATCTTTATGCCCTTGCCAAAATATTTCCTTAGTGACTAGTTTATATCAATTATTATTATTTGACATATCTATTACATAATACTAGTTATATTTTGCATAAGATTTATGACCCTCAGCTGCTTTTAGGTCCTTTTTCCATTTAAAAAGAGAATAACCCAGTAATATCCATCATCTGATGTAGAAGTATTGAATCTTATGTATGAAATACTTAGAAACTGAGCTCATAATTACTGAACTTCCGAAGACGAGTTCTAACTCAATGAGCCCCTGTATTATGCTTTAGATTAATAAAAAAAATTGCTTCAAGCTGAAAGATGATTTTCAGTATGATTATATTCCTTTGTTAAGTGCATAAGGCAGCTGGGAATCTCAGCAATTGTTCACTCAGCATCTGGCAAACCTCTCCCAAACCTTAATCTCGGAGGCTTGCTAGAAGACTAAACCTGAAGAACACAGCCCCAGGTAAGGGGACTGTCATTAGCAATGCCCAGGTAGAAAGCATCACTGAGTCTTGAGGCATTAAGATTGCTGAAGTGTTCTATCTAATAGGTAGAATCTAATCTGAACTCAGCAGGGAATAATCATGAGATCCCAAAGAAAATAAAGTTTAAATGCACTGCCTTTTTCTTTTTTAAACAATGACTAGAATTTTCCAGTTAGCCTGGGAAAAAGGTAGCCAGTCTGTGATACTGATGAAGACCTGTGACGTCTGGAATTGTGAAATGGCATAATCAAGACAAGAATCCCAACACAGCATTATATTCACAAAATCCCTTTGTTCCCTGACAGCTCAACTCTACATATCACACAAGCTAGGTTTTGTTACAACCTTTCAAGTTACTTGATAGAGGTCACTTATTTCATGCCATCTCCAGCTGGGCTGCTGGTCTGTC